>CM021103.1:201744978-201790085 GCA_007115665.2 Sequoiadendron giganteum
CTGCTTTCTTTCTTGGTGATCATTTAGTGGCCTGGCACAACAAAAAAAGTGAAAAGTCATTGTCATTTGAACAGTAACCTTTTACAATTTTTAGAGCTCTAAGAGAGATTTTCACAATGCCGATCCATTACGAGTGTCACCGATTTGAGCGAGCCCGCCGGTATCAGAGACTAACTGCATATGGACCTCCGGTAAGATGATCTGATCTTTTTCCATGAATTAGAAATCGTATTTTGAATATTTTTTGAAGTTTTTTGGATTTTTAAGATTTTCGCAATGCTGCTTTAGCACATAGGTGTTAACTTTAGTGCACGCGAGCCTGTAGTTTAGTGCATTGATGATTAGTTTAGCGCATTGTTGATTAGTTTAGTGCATTGATGCCTACATAGATTTTTGTTTGATTTAGTGCATAGAATCCCGAATTAGCACATTGTTGGATAGATTAGCGCATTCATGTGTAGATTAGCACATCGGTCAAAATGGTGCACCAAACCTGATAGAATAGTGCATCCCTTGTTTAAATAGCGCATAGGTTAGAATAGCACATATATAGAACAAAGTAGCACATAGAATTGATAGAGAAGTGCTTTGATGGAATAGCGCATTGAACCTCTATTTTAGTGCATCGTGCATCCATGAAATTTTTTCGAATTTGATTTTTTGAAGTGAAATTGATATGTGCTTGATGATTGTTGCTAGATTAGCCAACTGATTTTATGCTTTTGAATAACATCAAGGATAGATTAGCTTGATTTGATAAATTTTTCTTCATGTTTGAAGATCAAATAGTAAAAAGTTTGATAAATTTGCTTTCCAGCTTGAAAAACAAATAGTAGAGATAGATGTGATAAATTTGCTTTCGTGATTGAAAGAAAAATAGTAATGATAGATGTTGAGTCGATTGACTATTAATTTTTTTTCCATGTGTGAATGAAAAAAAAATAGTAAATAATGATAAATTTGCCTTCCTGCTTGAAGAACAAATAGGAAAGATAGATGTGATAAATTTTCTTTCGTGATTGAAAGACAAATAGTAGAAATGCTGATAAATTTGCTTTCTCGATTGAAAGACAAATAGCAATGATTGATTTGATATTGATTTGCTTCAGTTGATGTTTGTATGATTTTCTTGATGCTTTCTTGATTCTCTGCTGATTGATTTGATGTTGATTTTATAAGAGGATTTTAATATCCTCTAGATTAGAGAGCGATTTCCTCAGACGTAAGACATGATTCCTAGACTATCTCAGGCAGAGATAGGGGTCTCTGCTTAGGATCCCACGGTATAGGGTCAACAAGGCACTGTTGACTGCATTAGCTGAGAGATGGCATAGTGAGCATAATACCTTTCACATGCCGACTAGAGAGATTACTGTCACACATGAGGATGTGTATAGGATTCTGGGTATCCCTGTAGTTGGTGCTTGTGATCTATGATCACAAGGAGATTGGAGGGACTGATGCCTTGCAGAGAGTCTTTCAGGACCCTCATGCGGGCGGATATGACATTGCTTGGAGAGATATGGTAGAGAGTTATGCCCCACTTCCGTCAGTTGTAGCAGGTTTCATCGACTGATTCCTTTGTCCTGATCACAGGTCAAAGGGACTATCAGTAGGCTGGGGTCAAATTCTGGAGGACATGCTTCTCCATCATACAAGATATGCATGGGGATCATGCATGCTTTCCCATTTGTACCACGATCTTCATCAGGTGGTGTACACGAATGGGGAGAGTCTCTCAATAGGAGTTGCTCTTTTATTGATTTAGGCATGGGAGAACTTTGCTATTACTCGCCCCATTGTTCGAAGAGATTTTCCATTGGGCCATCCTTATGTATATGCTTACACAGGTCCCCTTTTCTAGCCAATGCTAGGCAAGTTAGAGTACTGGTAGAGGGTATTAGATGATATGGATACCATCATCTGGAGACCATATCTTGACTGTGAGGCCTGGGATGAGGACGACATAGAGCTTCCCTACTATGAGATAGCCAGGTTCATGATTGGCCGGACTCCCTTCATCATCGAGTGGTTTTTAGTTATGAGAGTATTGAGATAGTATGGACAAGTACAGATGATGCCACAGGGTGTGGCATATTATGCCAAGTGCTGGGAGGATGTACTAGAGTGGGGTCCGTTTATCACTTTTGAGGTAGCCAGGGCTAAGTATTTGGATTTGCAGCCAGAGTTTTGGGCTATTCATCTTGAGGTTACATACACACATATGATAGATGAGTATGTCGCTTACTTCTATTCACATCCATTTCTGAGGTTTAACAGTCCAGATGAGCCAGTTATATGATGAGCACGATGGCAGCCACATGCAGAGACAGAGGCAGGTCAGCTATAGGGTCAGGCATAGGCAGGACAACCATAGGCCAAGATATAGGTGGGGTGGCGATGGAGGTAGTTGAGGAGGAGGATGAGGAGGAGTCTGATAGCTCAGAGGATAGTGGTGATGACAGGGATGATGGAGGTGGTGGGAGTGGATAGAGATTCTTTTTCGATGTCCCATTTAGGACGAGACCTCGCACAACCAGAGTGGTGGATCAGCCGAGTACTTCAGCCCCACGGATCACTATTAGGGCTCCTTCACAGAGACAGATGGATACCTTGCAGGCACAGGTTTAGACTCTTCGAAGTCAGTTGGAACAAGCTCAGGCTACCATCAGTCAGTTACAGGCACATGCAACACAACCACCACCTCCTGACCCACAGATGGCTCAGCTCACAGTAGAGTGGGATAGCTTTAGAGAGTGATGCATTCAGGAAAAAGGAGTAACAGAGAGACTCCTCAGGTCAGTTGAGAGCACCTCCATTGGAGAGGTTGTGGCAAAGGGACTGGAGACTGCTCGGCAAGCAGAGTACTACCGAATGAGATATTTTGAGGCATTGCCGCCTGAGTAGAGGATAGCGTACATGCATTCAGGCACTCGATCATGGACCCACTCATGCAGTGCCACCAGGAGTGTAGTATAACCTATTAGATGAGATATTGGAGCTTCAGGAAGCAAAGATCCACAAAGACCGACCACTTCCAAAGGCAGTAGCAGTCATGACCCACTCCCAGACACCCCTCAGTGATGATTATTGATATCTCTAGTCATTGTATTTTATATATCTTGTTGAAACATTTGATATCCTTGTACACTTGGACATTTTTTTTGATGAGATTTATGATATGTAGTGGTGATTTGATATGCATGTGTTATTGATGGTTTATGATGAATGATTATGTATGCATGTTTATTTCTATATGTTATGATGTTTATGATTTTTATGATGATGCAATAATGATGAAATGTAAATGATGATGCTTTTATTTTATGTAATGTATGATGATGAATGATGATATGATATAATATGTGTTATGATGAAGTGATTTCTAACATGATGATAAATGATGCAATCTAAATTATTTTCCTTTATGATGTATGTAATGAATGCAAGATGTAAGATGTAATGATAAATGATTATGTCCTAAAAATGATATGCAAATGAGATGATAATTATATGATGTAAACTAAATGGATAATGATTAATATGAATGAGACCTAATGATGAAAATGAAAAGTGATATGAATGAATATGAGAATGAAAATATGAAAATAATAATGATGACCTAAATGAAAAGTTATGATGAAACGAGATGTAATAAATGATAATGTGATTAGATGAATATGATATAAATGAGATGAATATTTAATGAAATGTACTGATAAATGCTATGCACATGATATGAAAATTGTATATATATTCAAACTAAAATGAATAATGATCATAATGACAATAATAATGATAAATAAATGATATGGATTGGTGTAATAATGGAAAGATGAAATGCAATGATAATGACAATGATACATAATGTAACACTACTTAATGATATGATGCAAGTGATGTAAAAAAGATGATAATCAAAAAATGATGATATGAAATGAATGATAATGCAATGAGATGCAATAAATGTCCAAGTGTACTCAATTTTTGTCTAAAAAGATATACGAAAAATTCTACCAATCTTCAAAAATCTACTTAGACAGCCTCCAAAATGAAAATCTAAATGAATCATGCAATCCTAGAATGTAGTAATGAAACATTTTTCCCGTTTGTAATTCCATGAACCAATGTTGTGCATGTTTTTCATCATTGAGCCTTTTGATATGTTGAAATTTAGTACAAGCATCAAAGGGCATGTTAGCATCGATGATGACCTGAGTACTGCTTTCATGATGTTTGATATAGCAAGTTAATACAAGCATCGAGGTATAATTGAACCAAGATGACCTAAGTATTGTTTGCATAAACAAACAAAAGTTAACCATTTTCCTATGCAAATTCTGAAATGTCATCAATGATACATTGTAGAGCATGTCCCATGATAAATTTGCCCAATACTAATGATTAGCTTATAGACAACAAGTAAAGAAAAATCATACTCCTTCCTTGTGATTCTAGTTTAGTACATCATTGAACCACTCCAAAGATATGATTTCATCAAATTTTATAACAACAATTCAACTTATTATTTAAGTTTGTCATTCATTTTAGTCAGATTAAGATAATCCAATTTGTTTCAAGTTCTTGTCAAACAGTCGTGTAGACTCGGTTTAATTGGAAAAGTTTTGTTGTTTCTGATATTCCAATGCTTGATACATGTTGTTGTTTGTCTACCAAAAATCTCCAAGAAGCGAATTTCCCCTTAATGACCGTGCACTCTGACGCCTATTAGACACAACTACTGCTAAGGATAACCCTAATTATCAAGCCATGATGAGATCCTTGTCATTTCAAGGAGATACTGTGATACATGATGCAAATGTGATGGCTAGGCATGTATGTGATGGTGATGAAAGATGGATAAGCAGAAAGTATCCTAATAGATGAGAGAGCCAAACAAAATCACAAACAATGCCTGTTTGCCAGGTTTTCACCATTTGTTTTTATTGCACTTTTTCTTGATTTTATGATTTTTTTGTTGTTACCAAGATGCCTATTTTCCAAGTTTTCATCAAGGCAATGATTTTTTATTCTTTTGATTTTTTTGTATTTTTACTCTTTTTGACTTTTTTTGTATTTTTACTCTTTTTGACTTTTTTGTATTTTTTCAGGACTCTTTATTATGTTTTTGAATTTTTTTAGGCATAAAACTTCTTCAAATGAATGTTGTTGGTCGGATCTTCAAATAGGTCCCCTTTTGATGTTGGCAACTGATATGCCCCTAATCCATATGTTGCAATGATAACGAACGGGCCCAACCAATTAGGTTCGAACTTGCCTTTCTTTTCTCGATCCTACTGATTGCAAGGATTTTCCTTGAGAACCAAGTCACCCACTTGAAAATCTCATGGTTTAACTCTGTGATTGTAGTTGTGGGACATAACTTTGTGATATCTCTTTAAATGATTAACTATAGTTTGATGCCATTCGTCAAGTAGTTCCAACTCTTGCAACCTTGATACTCTGTAATCTTCATCATTTATCAACCCCTTTAGTGATACTCGAAGTGAGGGAATCTCAACTTCTAGTGGTAGAATAGCTTCCGCTCCATAGACCAGAGCATAGGGAGTAGCACCTGTTGGTGTACGAATACTTGTTCTATATGCCCATAATGCTGGATTTAATTGGACATGCCAATCATGACCTGCCTCATTCATTATTTTCTTCAAAATATTCAAATTTTTTTTGTTTGAAGCTTCAGCTTGACCATTCCCTTGTGGATAATAAGGTGAAGAGAACCCATGTTGGATGCAAAATATTTCACATAGTTCATCAACATCATGATTTTTAAAGGGTCTTCCATTGTCTATGATAATGGAATTGGGAATACCATATCGACAGATGATATAGTTCAAAATGAATGAAGAAATTTATTTACCAGTAAAAGTTGTTAGAGGAACAACTTCAATCCACTTAGTAAAATACTTTGTGGCTATGATAATGAATTTGTGTCTGTTTGAAGACGATGGATGTATCTTGCCAACCAGATCCAATCCCCACTGAGCAAAAGGCCATGTTGTGGTGAAGGGTTGTAATTCCTAAGCAGGAGCATGAATGAGATTCCCATGAATTTCACATTTTTCACATTTCTTCACAAAGATGAATGATTCTTTCTTCATGGTTGGCCAGTAGTAACCCAATCTAACAAGTTTCTTTGCTAAGGTTAGTCCACTTGAGTGTGTCCCAAAAATGCCACCATGTACCTCTTATAAGGCATTTTCTGATTCATCATGTTCGACACATCTAAGGAGGGTACCATCCAAACCACGCTGGTATTAGATGTCATCAATTAAGGTGTAACGAGAGGATTGATGGATGAAATTCCTTTTCTGATTTCTAGACAAATCTAAAGGTAAAATAGTATCCTTTAGGTAAGTATTGATCTGGCCATACAAGGGAGAATCGGAACTGGTTAAGTGGCAAATGATTTGAGTTTTTGGATTGTCATAGGCGGGAGAAAACAATTTTTCCACCAGGAAAACGTACCATGCTTTATTCTCTGACAACTGGAGTAGAGATGCGATTGTAGCCATAGCATCTACTACTTTATTATCAATATGTGGAATTTGTATGAACTTGATATCAACAAAATATTTCTTGAAATCGTCCACCATCCTTTTTTAAGGGATCAAATTTTCATCCTTAGTGTGATATTCATCATTGATTTAATTTATAACAATTTGTGAATCACCAAAAACTTGAAGTTCTATGATTTTCCAGTCTACTGCAATTCTCATTTCCAATTAATAGTGCCTCATATTCAGCTATATTGTTTGTGCAAGGGAAGCTATATTGTTTGTGCAAGGGAACATTAGCCGATAAGGTTTTGGAATTGTATGTCCTTGAGGAGTAATGAAAAGAATCCCTGCCCCTGAACCATGTTGAGTGTAGGAACCATCAAAGTAGAGTTCCCATGACTACTTAATAGCTATTGTGAATACATCTGCATCAGGAAAATCAATGTGTATGAGGTGTCTTGCTGGCACTGGTGCTTCTGCTAACTGATCTGTAATTACTTGTCCCTTTATAGCTTTCTGATCCACATAATGAATGTCAAACTCACTCAGGATCATGACCCATTTAGCCAACCTACCAGTTAAGGTTGCCTTACTTAGAAGATATTTGAGTGGATCAATCTTAGCCACAAGCTTTATTGTATGAGCTAGCATATAGTGTCATAACTTTTGAGAAGTGAACACTACTACTAAGCAAGATTTTTCAATGAAGGTGTAATTTAGCTCATGACTTGTCAAAGTTTGACTGATGTAATATATTGCTCGCTCCTTTCCTGAGTTGTCTTCCTGTGCCAATAATGCTCCTAGGGACACTTTTGTGGCAGAAATATATAATATGAGTGGTGCACCTTGCACTGGTGGATTCATTAGATAATGCTTTATTTGATCAAACGCTGCTTCACATTTGTCTTCTCATTTAAATGGAACACTCTTGTGTAAGATATGATTAAATGGTAGACTCTTATCTACCAGTTGAGCAATGAATCTTCTGATGGATTGTAAATGTCCCTATAAAGAGTGTAGTTGACTAATGTTTCTTGGTGGTGGCATATCAAGAATTGCTTGTACCTTAGTTGGATCCACCTCAATTCCCTTTTCTGACACAATATAACCCAAGAGCTTTCCATATTTCACTCCAAAGACACATTTCTTTGGATTAAGTCTCACTTTGAATTGCTCCATTTGTTTATTTTTTTTAAATAAGATAGCTATGTGTCCTTCCCTGGTATTAGATTTGGCTAGGAGATCATCTATGTAATCCTTCATGAATGTGTGCATCATATCATGAAAAATTATAGTCATTGCACGCTAGTATGTTTCTCCTACATTCTTCAACCCAAATGGCATTACGTTCTAGCAATAGGTACCCCAAGGACAAGTGAACGTTGTTTTATCCTGATCTTCAGGTACAATCTTTATCTGGTTGTATCCAAAAAATCCATCCATTAATGAGTACATTGCATGGCCAACAGTCAAATCAACAATCATATCTATGTTTGGCAGAGGAAAGTTGTCCTTAGGACATGCCTTGTTCAAATCCCTTAAATCAGTACAAATTTCGATTCTTCCATCCAGCTTTGAAACAGGTATGATATTGGAGATCCATTCTGCATAGTTGATAGACCGAATGAATCTGACATCTAAAAGCTTCTTTAACTCCTCTTTAACCAATATTGCAACATGTGGATGCATTTTTCTGATTTTCTGCTTCACAGGTTTTGCCCCATGTCTGATAGACAGATGATGCATGATGAGATTTGGATCTAATCTAGGCATATCTGCATAGGACCATGCAAAACTGATTTGATTGTTCTTGAGAAATTCTATGAATCTCGGTATTTCCTCTTCTGTTAGAGATGCAGCAAGTTGCAAGACTTTAGGCTATTCCGTAGTACCTATATTGAATGCCTCTGTTGGTTCTATTAGAATAGAAGACCTTTCCTGATAGTGCTCAGAAAGAGTGTCAAGTTTCCCATCCTCTAGTGCCTTTGAAAGGTTTTCACTATTGGATACGCTTTTCATTTTTCTCTTTTCTTGATCTAATACTGCCTTTGTTAGGTTTTCACCATTAGATCTTTCTTTATGTTATTTATTTCATAGCTGAGAAACTTGGCACTTTCCTGTCGAAAACTTTGATCTTGTGATTCCCTGGTGGAACTTGTTTCCAGTTGGGATGAACAAAGGAATTTTATGATGGTTTCGTCATTTGGAAAAGTTGGGATATCAATTGGTGCAATTTGTTCCCAATCAATGAGTTTGGGATGAACCAAAGGAAATGGATCATTAGGATGAGTAAGGTCACTGGTCGTTAGGGTCATGATGCTATTATTAGCTTCGTTATGGGAAAGATCTAGGATGCTATCCTCCTGTGGATGATCTGTCTCACTTTGAATTGAATCGGTCTCACTTGAGTCATGATCGCTTAGTAGAACGTAATAAGGCGAAGGCTTTGAGCTTCCCCTTGTAGGAATGTGGGTGTGAATTCGTGTATGACATCCACCCCTTTATCCCTCCAGAATGTATCATCAGATATGTCATCCCATTCATATTCATTGGAGTCAGTGTCAAAATTATTGTCTTGAATTCTTACAATCGTTTTAGCTAACTCCTCATTGGAAATTCCTTGTACTACTTCTTCCTTTGTATCTTAACCATATCCTAACCTAGTCTTATCCTTTGGGTGCATTGTTTTTAGATGGATAGGTTCAACAATACCCTCCTTTCTCTTTCCAATAGGGCCATTTCCTTCATAACCTTTTCCATATTGCTCTATGGGTAACTTGACATGTTGTACTAATTCTTCTTCATCTTTATAGAGCCAATCAAGGATAGCTCTATCTTCCATTTCATTTTCTTTGATAAATACTCCATTAAACTTGGTGATGGGAACTGAAGCTAAGGCTAAAGCTGTTGTAGCATGCTGTATGGATGTTGATGGTTGACCATGGGATCTTGGCAATATAGGTAGATTAGAGAGACATTAAGAATAATCTCCCACCCCATTATCTTTCAATTTTAGCTTGGTGCAAAAATTACTTATCATTTCTCGTGCTTTCTCATTGTATTTGGAGGTAGAAATGGCCAAAGCCTCTCTATTATGTGGGATGAATGTGTCCTGAGTTACTCTTAGATTAGAACAAGTTTGACTGCTAATGTGATCAGAAGGTATTGTTAATTCTTGTCCCTCATATAGAAACTTCAAGCATTGATGACAAGTAGATGGAACAACTTGAATGCCATGGATCCATGGATGACCCAAGAGTATGTTATAGGATAGATCCCGATCTAGAACCTGACAAAAGGTATTCTTCACAATAGGTCCCACTCTGATTGGTAACATGATGAGGCCTTTTGAAGCTCTTTCCTCATCATCATATGCCTTGATTGTAATTTTCCTTCGTGGATCTATAGATTCTTCTGAATATCCCAAAGCAAGGACCAATTTCAAAGTACAAATGTTTAATCTGGCTCCCCCATCTATTAGGACACGTCTAATTCAGGCTTTATGAACCATAACCTCTAGGTAGAGTGATGAATTATGTGGATGGGTCATGGATGAGTCATCTTTCTCAGTAAAGTATAAACATGTGGATGAGGACAAGTGTCCCACCATGGCTTGAAATTTATTGATATCCAGATCAGGAGACACAGTTGTGTCAACAAGTGATTTTTCTAGAATGTCCTTATGTGCAAGCGATAATTTTAAGAGCTCCAAGATAGAAATTTGAGCCAATGTTTTTCGTAGTTGATCAACCAAATTGTATTGACTTGGAGGGGGAATTACCGCTTTAGATGAGATTCCTTTTACAATAATTTTGGCTTGTCCTCTTGTCGTAGCATTGACCTCTCGATATTCTTGCTTACCCTTGATTCTGATAGCATTGATTTGCTGATTGTCAGTATAAATATGATTGATAATTGTGTCATAGACATGATTAACATTCTTGCCTTTGTCACCCAAGGATTCCCCTTTTTGATAATTGGGGAGAGGATCCTTGAATTCCTGATGGTCATCATTGGCATTATGTCCTTCAACCGTGATGGTACAGTTATCAATCAAATCCTGAACAATATTCTTTAACCCTTGGAAATTTTCTGCCTTATGACCTTTACACCTATGATATTCACAAAAGTGTGAGTCATTCCACGATGGTGGTTTAACTCAAGGCTCATAATCTCTTTGTGGTGGCAATGTAATAGCATTTTGATTCAACAGTTCTTTAAGAATGGACTCTAAAGACTGGCCCAAGGGAGTAAAACTTAGTTGATTTGAAAAATATGAAGATCTGGGCATATTTTAATTTTGATTATTGCCAAAATTATTTCCACAATTATTGGTCACATTCCCTTGATTGGAAATATTGCCTTGGATACTTGAATTTCTAGCATTATTGCTACGTTGGACACCTGATACATTAAGAATAGTAGGCTTCACATTCACGTTGTTAACATCTACTACCCCATCATTCACAAAATTTTCATTCGGAGTCCAAAATCATAACTTGTCATTATTGTTACCATTGTTGTTGTTGTTGTATGAATTTGGACTTTCTTTATTGAGTTTCAGAACTCCACACTTGACCAAGGCACCTTCAATAGTAATTGTGTTTTCAATCAATTTTTCAAATCATTGAGGATGGTGAAGGTTTAGTCTATAACTCATCTCTTGATTAAGTTTGTTGATGAAGATCTCCATCTTTTTCGTTTCAGGAATAGGACGGGAGTATCTTGTAAACACCCTTCTCCACCTTTGTAAAAATGTGGTGAAGGATTCTCCTACCTTTTGTTTCACCTTACACAAATCAAGCATGGTTATCTGGTGTTGGATATTGTAGGAGTATTGTGATATGAATTTATTTCTTAACTCCTCAAATTTTCTGATGGGGGGAGTGATCTTTGAAAGCCACTCCATGGATTGTCCACCCAGACTTAGTGGAAACAATCTCATTAAGTAGGTATCTTCATGAGAAAATTCTAAGCTCATATTTCGAAAATCCCTTACATGTTCAATGGGGTCGATTTTCCCATTATACCTATTAGATTTAGGGATTTTGCAATGTTTTGGAAAAGGAATCATTTGAAGACTCCTGTCAAATGGATATGGATATATATCATCCAAAACATACTTCTTTGTTGTACCCCCTTGGATTTCCTTTATTTTCCCTTGTAATGCTTTTATCTATTGAGTAAGAGCATTAAAATCATTAAGAGGGGTTTCAAGATTCTCTTTAATCCCTTCTATGTCAAAGTTGGCAGGTAACTTAGCTCCTTGATTAGCTAATGAAAGGAAATATCTTTCCTTGTTTCATTCCAAAATCCTTTCCATAAGAGTATGGAATTGGGGATCCTGTTTTGCTTCTTGGAGCTTCTCTTCTGTTATCTCTTCAGTATTTGAATTATGAAAGGGATTCTCTTCCCTATCACTATTATCACCCATTTTTATTATTGTACTTTCCCTTTCATCTCTTTCTATGTGCTTTTGAGATCTTGTGACAACAGGCATAAGCTTTTTCCAAATTTCTACTAACTTTGATCAAAATAATGAAATAGTGCAATTTTGATGGATATGAAAGTCAGGATAGAATGAAGATTCTATGACTTATGAGATTTATAATCTTTAGCTCATGATTCCCTGATTGAAAGGATGACAATCCTATTTGCGGGAATTAAACCAAAGATCAAAAATAAAGATGATTTTGCACTTTGTGAGGTTTGATTGTATCTTTGTAAAAAAAAAAGGATTTGTGATAAATGCCTAATGTTCTTGAGTTCTCTATTGCATAAATTAATTAGGACGAGTAGAATATACAATTGCAGGTTGGGGTATGTAAGAGGAACGAATACGCTGAATGTGATTATGCCTTTGAGAAAGGGCTCTTCTTTGAAAGAAAGCTCATGAGTATAATGGTTCTATAGCATAATCGTCAGTGAAACCTCTAACAAAGTCATGATTTCAATGAATAAAGGTTCTATGTTCAAGAAAAACCTTTCGAATTTGGTATAAAAATTTCCTCTTTTTCAATAACTTCTTATAACTGAGAGATTTCTTTGGCTTCTTAATCTTCCTCTCTAGGGACTTTTTGGAAAAAGTTACAGACTTCCAAACCCTGAGCATAGAAAAAGACTAGACTAAGATGACTAATTTTTGAGTGTCAGACAAATTACACAGGCTTGGACCACAGATACACTAAATTTTTCAGCAGATGCGCTAAAAGATCCAACCTATTCGCTAGACTGTTGTAGGTATGCGCTAAAACAAAGCACAAATACGCCAAAACAGAGCATGAATGCACCAAAACAAAGCATGAATGCACCAAAACATAGCACAAATGCGCTAAAATAGAGCATGAACACAATGAAACAGAGCATGAATGCATCGAAACAGAGCACATATGTGCTGAAACAAAGCACATATGCGCTAAAATAGACCAAGGATGAACTAAACTATCTAATTATTTTTTTGAGATAGACATGTTTTGATAGTTTGATGTTTTTGGATGATCTTAATCTGATTTAAATGTGAAAAACACGACATACAATAGCAGACAATTTTTTTGTAAATCCTAAAATCTAAACAAAGAGTGTATGTTTTTGAGAGTTTCACGGGTATGAAACAAAATAAGCATTTCAGATAGAATCACTCTTAGTTGTCAAATAGGTCATCATAGGAATCACAACCCACAACTTAAAATCACGTCGACTCACATAACCGTGTCACCCCCTGGAGGATGCTCGTATTTTTATCTTTTCTAGGTGCGTACTCAAGGTTAGATTTCTCGATCCCTTGAGCAAACAATTTGTGGTGATTATATGGTGAGTGTCTTGGGGGAAGATTCTTCCCTCCCCTTGCACTGTGATTGAAATGATGTTTGGATACTGACACGGTTGGCTTTCTACATTATGGTTTGTAGTAAAGGTTTCCATTCAGCGTGGCAATAGATAAACTCCCTCAGGAGACCTCCCAATCTTTAGAACAAATATTTTGGGGATGGTTATCTTGCTCACTTCCGTTGAATATGGGTTTCCCCAAAATTCACTTTTGATTAGAGTGGGTTGGAAAACCTAGCTTTGGTTATTCCCACTTAGGTCGTTCCCATAGGGTGAGTACTTTTTCCCACTACGGTAGGCCTTCTAAAGGTTGTAATAAAGCATGAATTGCATAAAATGAAAAAGGTAAGTCTGGTGTTCTGATCACCCAGTAAAGGGGAGAGCATATACCTATTACCCAACAATCACAACAAACAAATGGTTCAATTTTAAATCCAAATGACAGTTTTCTATGCTAAGTGAAGATTTTGCTTCACAACAAACATTGGATTCATTTTAACCAACATAAGATAATGTTTGGTGACTATCCTAGGATTGATAAATTCTAGATTTTAAATGTCTATCCTAGGATTTCTTCATTTTACTTTAAAACCGAATTGAAAAATCCTGTCTGCGGATGGCGTCGGAATCAAAATTTAATTTTTACAACCTTTGTATGTGCTAAAATAGGCCACCAATGCGCTAAAACAAGTCGTCTATGCGCTAAAACGGTACATGGATGCGTTAAAACAATCCATGGATGTGCTAAAATAGTTAATCAATGCTCTAAAACAGTCCATGGATGCGCTAAACCGAGGCTCGTATGCGCTAAAAAGTGACTCCAATCTATCACCTGTCAAAAAACTCTGCAATAAAAAGATTAAAAATGGGGCAAGGCCCCATGGTGGGCACCAAAAATGTGTTGTTAGAATATGTGGACTAATTAATAAGTCAACTAGCACACCAATGAAACATTAGATTGAAAAAAACTAATTTAGAAAAGACAAATGCAAACTCTAAATGATAGCAATTCCTTCAAATTTGTCCCATTGTCCTTTATCTCCAAGGATTCGATTCAACATATTGGCTCTTAGTTGGTTTAAGTAGCAGCTTGTAGAATGACAATTTAGGAGAACAAGATTGATGCAATGAACTTAAAATGCTATGATATGAAATTGCTAAAATGTTGATATGTTGATTCAAATGCAACTATAGTAACTACGCATGAAATCTAGGATGAAATCTACTCTCCAAATGGTTGTATTTATAGATTTTTGAAAGGCAAGAATCTAGTTGGCGAAGATCAACGGTTGAGTTTCAAACCTGTCAAGATGAACGGTGTAAGATTCTAGAAGTTGAGAGAAAGATGGAGAATGTTTTCAACCCATGAAACTATCTTCATTCAAAAATGGAGACAAACATGGCATTTGTCTTTTCATTAATTGAAAAGTTAGTTGAAAATTGAGGATAAATGCCAATTAAATAAATGAATTTATTTAATTATATGTGACATGTATTTTGGAAACTTCTATAATTAAATAATTAATATTTAATTATGTGAGAGGTGAAAAAGGTATGTAATTAAATATTTACAATATTTAATTATGTGAGGTGTTGGATGAATTAGAAGAATATTCCATAATTCAAATTTAAACATTCAAACTTTTAGAAATAAAATGATAATTAAATAAATAAATTATGAAATTTATTTAATTTAATTAAGAGGAAAATAGCAATAATTAAATAAACTTATTTATTTAATTAAACTAGAAGAATTAGAAAAATAAACGATATAAATAAATAATTAAATTTATTTATATGTAGATGACTTTAAAATATTAATTAAATAATTCATATTTAATTAATTAACAGGTTTGATTGACCGTGACCATTTTTATATGTGTACAGTATGGATGATAGGAAAAGCACCAGTGGTGCTGCTTTCTTTCTTGGTGATTGTTTAGTGGCCTGGCACAGCAAAAAATAAGAATTTGTTTCACTTTCTACTATTGAAGTAGAATATATTGTTGCCACTTCTTGTTGTACTCAGGTAATATGGATGTCACATACATTATCTGACATGAGTATTGAAATCCCTAAACCTATTTCTATTCTATGCGATAATACTAGTGCAATCAATATGTTGAAAATCCTGTAATGCACTCTCGCACTAAACACATTGCTATTAAATTTCATTTTCTTTGTCAAAAGGTGCTGGCTAACGAGGTTTATGTGCAATATGTTCCTACACAGGCACAGGTTGCTAAGATTTTTACAAAACCGTTGGCTAAAGATTTTTTTGAAATACTTAGGTCTAGATTGGGAGTTGTCTCTCAATCTCTGTTATCTTAATCAGTCTATCCTAGTGATAGGGGGAGTTGGATAGCTCTTCCTGTAGCTCATACTTTGCTGCTAAAATGTTACATCTACAGCTTCATGGAATTCCTCTGTTGATTCTGGTTTATCTTTGTTGACTTCCCTTTATCCTTGTGACAAAAAGGGGGAGAATTATGAGCATTTGGTTCATTCGGTTCCAATACTATATTTTTGGTTTGGTGGCTCAGTTTTTGCCATCAAGGACAAAGGGGGAATTTCTTGAATCTCTATTGTGCTAATTTTTCCTTGATGACAATTTGTTCTACAGTCTAGCATCTTGGTGATAGTTTACTCGGTTGATCTTCTTTTATGATTGGCATATTTACTTCTATTTTGATACTATATATGGTGGCACTGATATCTTGACTCCATGTGCAGATCTTGGTTGAGGTATTCTAGTTACAGGTTCTTTGTTCTATTAATCAAGTGATATGTTTTTGGTTTATCAATTAGTATTTCAATGATGCACTTAATTATGACCTTGGCATGAATCAGTGTTCTACAGGTAATGATCTATGGTTCTGGTGCTTGGGTTTATGAGATGCAGTTTTCTTTTCAGTTTTAAGAAAACCCTATCGGGTTTCCTTAATCAACTGATAATGGTTTATGGTATGTGGAATGGCATTGTAAATTTAACATGCAAAATTAGTCTTCATTACCTCATATGTCATTGGACATTATTTGGCATTGGCACATTATATAGAAAAGGACATAATAAGGTGGAAGTCGGCATGATTGACTTTGGTAAGGTCACAAACTTCAAAGGTCTTACTGTGGTACCGCTGGCAGTTAAGCCAGTAACCGCGGTAGTGCGGTGAAAGTGGTTAGCGGCTTGCAAGGCAACTACCGCTATACCATGGGTAGTCAGATGGGAGCCCACGGTTGAGCGGTAAGGAAGTGGATGTCAAATGGAATTTGATTGACTGTTTTGGAAGTTTAGGTCATATTTTTGCTTCTCTTGCACGAAGGGTTTGGAACCCTATTTTGGCCGCCACCATGGTATCTTACTCACAGTCGTTTCACTATGTAATCAACTGGTTTTCTGTAACTCTTGGATAGCGAATGGGGAAGCTTGAAAGACCATCACCATGGTCATTTCTCTTGTCAGGTTCTTGGCATCGGGTGAATGCTTGAAATAAGAAAGTGCCACGGGTTGCTTAGTTGCAAATTTGGTAAACTCTTTTGTGACAGCAACTCCATCACTATTCTCAGGTATTTCAGTTTGCTTTTTAGATCCGTTACATCTCAGGCAAGGTTATTTCGAGTTAAGTTTTCTCTACAAATAGAAAAGTGAAAAATGAGTAATTCCTTTCATGGAAAATCCTGAAATGATTGCTCTAAAATGTGACTGCATTTTTATTGAAGATTATCATGACAGTTTTAAAGGCATGGTGATTTCAGTTTGTGGGTAATGATAAAATATTCGAAACTCTTCAGATCCTTAGCTAAATATTTCGTAACTGCTCTTAAATGCATGATTTCGATTATGGAAGCATTGTTCTTTCAATTACTTCTTTTTGCAGCAATTTTTCAATGGCCATTATTTGAAAATTACATGCATTCCTTGATGTTGTTTGGTTAAAGCAGTGTTTGTGCAGGCTACTTGAGAGGACAGTTTTTCAGTCCGCCTTCTAAATTTGCACAATACTTGAGTATTCCTATCAGAAGACCTTGTTCAGATTGATCCTTCCCTCATGATCATGGTAACATCTAGAACTGTTGCTCGCAAGTAGCATGGTAACCTAATAATCATCTTTGAGTAATTCTTTGAAAGTGAAAAATGAGCAACTGTTGTAACCTTTCATGGAATGTAATGATCTAAAATGTAAAAAAAGGAAAACAAAGAGATTATGGCTTGATCATTATTGAAAAACTTGAAAAATCAAAAGACAACAGCAGTGCAAAATATAAGGGCTTTGTATGAGATATTGGGTTTGATTTTTCTTTCTCAAGTTGAAAAAGAGAAAAACACAGAGTGTTAGCTGTTTTGAACAGTATCATGAAAAATGTATGAAATAGAGTGTGAGAAAAAGAATGTTGTAGACACCACTGGTAATACAGCTTGATGAGAAGTTGTATTGAGACTGTAACAAGATTATCCTCAAGCTATCTTAAGGCTTGATAATGGGTGGAACTCTAAAGTGTCACTATTGACATTTAAGAATTCTACACATTGTCTATCAAGAGGCACTTGACAGAAATCAGGGAAACAAAGTGATCCTCTGTATCATTGTATGTTCTATTGAAAAACAGAAAAGGGATTGGTGCTCCTTGAGATTGGTGTCTCTAAAAAGAGGGGTTGGCGCTAATTGAGATTGGTGTCTCTAAAAAGAGGGGTTGGTGCTCCTTGAGATTGGTGTCTCTAAAAAGAGGGGTCAGTGCTCCTTGAGTCGGTACTTATAAATCTGCCTTTGAGGCATTGTCAAAAATAATTATTGAAATGAAAGCCTGGAAAAGGCAGCAGGTTCAAGAGTGGTTTTTCTACCCCATGAAGGTTTTCCACTCGGCATATCTTGTGTCTATTTGAGTATCTATGGTTCATTTCCTTCAATGCTTTAATTCTTTAAATTTCTATGGTTTACTATTTTCATTTCAGTCTATGTGATTACATTCAATACATGAATGAGTTTATCATTTGATAAATGAGAGTTTTCATCTAGTTTATTTCAGTTTCAGTTAAATTTGGTAAAGAAGTTAATAACACTGATTCACCCCCATCCCCCCTCTCAGTGTCTTTTCACTCCAACAAGATGTGGATTAGATTTGTTAAAATATCTTGTTTTGATCATGACGTTGGAAAAGTTGAACTTGTTTATTAAATTGCATGTAAACCATCAGTTAAGGGATGGATTTGCATTGTGATCTAAAATGAATGATATAGCATAGAAAGAAGATTAATTTTGGCTGGGAGAAGTTTCTTTTTTATTAGTTTTATGAGTTCTTGGATTAAAAGTCGAAAGATTATAAATTTGGAGGCTTGGCTTGAACTAAGAACGTTCGTGGTCTGAAACTATTGTTTTGGCATCAACGATCTTTGAATTCTGAACGGATACCAGGTTCTTTTCTTTTAAATTTTCTCTATGTTCATAAATCTAGACTTGCAAAGAATAGTTGTTGTTTATATTTTATGGGATGTCACTTCCTGCTTATACCGAATGTTTGTCGCCGTACTCTTTGTGTTTGTTTATTTGTCCGATGGGTATCATTGATTTGTATCTGCCATCAGAGTATTTGCATGAAACTGTTGTGTCCATGTCTGATTTTTCATCGTATACCCATAAACTATCCTCCTCTTTGTCTATAGACTTCTCTTGCGGATCCATTATTTGATGGCAGATGTGGGTTTGGAACTTGCACATCCTTTACTCTGATGCTTTATATATTGCAGGTGTGTTGGTTTATTAAGTATTTTAACTTGCATGCAAACCAATTATAGTCATGCACCCACTGTCAAACTAGATTTATATCGCTAAATCCACCATGTTCTTCTTTTGTCTTAACCTCTATCTGTGAAACCTTGTTTTGGTTAAGTGTATCAGTTATGCATCGAACCAGCGAACCTTGGGGTTACTGTTGATGTCGTGTGTGTCTTATCCTTTCAATGTCTTTCTCAATACTGCGCAATTCTTATCCTGGCATTGTTTTCATTTTTCCTTGTTCTCTTGTTTTTACTCTCGCTCTTTGAAGAGTTAGACGTTTCTTTGATGAAGATGTGCAGTTAATCTCTCTTTGCTGAATTGGTATCAATATATACTTTTATGCTAGCTTGCTTTGATGATTCCTTTCCACCCGCACACCTGGTGCTGCTAATCGCTTTGTGATAGATGGTATTTCGTTGGTCTCTGAGATTGTGTTAGTTTAGGGTATTGATTCTTTTGTATCATTCTCCTGAGCGCCCACATCATATTTCTTTCTCATCATCACCAACTTGTCCAAATGTGAGTTATTGTCATTTTTAGTAACATGGTAGATGTCGAGTCTCCAAGTCTGGTCGATAGTGACACTTCCACTATTCACAGTTAATGACTTGAATCTTCTTTTATCCTGATATGCTCGTGGGTGAACATATGCGTGTTTATAATCTGCATGCAAAGGCATGCTTATTTTTACTTAAAACAGTTTTTCTTTATGTAGTCAAGTGTAGATACACGAACTTACTCTATTCACAATTGGATGGAGTGTGTACACCCTTTCTTCTCCCCTCCACTCACCCACGAGTTTACTATTATTCCTTCTCTATCGAAATCTTGTTCAAATGAATGCATGGTCGGTTGTGAATTAAGGATTCATATTTTTCTGATTTTTTTGTTTTGCATGCATGCGATTTACATGTCTAGTTTGTCAACTCTTTGTATATCTCTGTGTTTATGGTAATGATATCTCTTTAATGTAAATTCAGTTGTGTGTTAGATTTTTGTATCATGACCCCTCCTCCATCTGTATCGAAATGATCTTGCTCTTCAATTCTATGTATTGGTCATTCGCTTGAGTTGTGGATTTCATTATGGTTCTTCCAAGCTCGGGTTGTCTTACAGTTAATCATGCATGGGTCAACGAAGGTCTGTATACTCTTTTTTATTTATCTTTCTTGATTCTTTAGTAACTGTCTAATCACTTAAATCGACATAGGTTGGTAGTTCATAATAGTATTGGATTGAGTTTCTAAAAGAAAATTCGTATCTATACGATTACTGATTGGTTCAATGATGTAATCTTTAAAAGTAAGAAATGCCTTAAATTTTGTTTAATGTTATTGTATCGGTAAATGATTGAATTAATGTACATTTCTTTTAAATATGAGATTTAAATATTTTTAATTAGTATATAGTTTTCGTAAATATTCTATGTAAAGAATATAAATGAATGTTTAATGTTTTTATTTATAAAAAAAAAAAATAGGTAAGCATTTAAATGAGATGGAAGTAATAGGGTATCTTATCTTTTTTATATGTCACTTATGTATTTAGAAATTTTATTATAGAATGGTTGTGATTTATATTAGTATGTTTGAATCTTTGTATTGAGGGGATTAGATTCTATAAGAGTTGAGTTGTTTTACGACAATGGTTACATTAATTGAAGTTTGCAATTCTTGTTTAGAATTTATAATGATTCTGTGTTGCACTTTGTAGTATCTATGGGGTACATGAATGTATCATACATGTCACAAATATATTATTAACATGTATTGACCAATGCGTAGATTTGGTTTTTCCTTAAACATATTGAAAATTCACTCTTGAGTTAGTTTGTGTTGTTTTATTAAGGCACTTTTGATGTTATGCATTATTTGGAAGTCTCCCAGAGGTTTATTTATGAATTTTCTTAGAGAAGCTTGAATGTTGTGTATTGATGGATGCACTATGCGACATTGGATTGACATGCATGTCATTCTTTATTTATTTGATGTTTATGGGGATGTCATGTTATTTCAAGCCTTATGAGATGTCATTTACATGCATGTTGATTGTGTGATTATGGTTAGTCAATGAGTTGTACCTAGGAGGAGTGGCTTCCATTAGGGACTGGACCCGAAAGTGGTTGCATGGGTAACCTCTCGGAAGTGTATAATCAGTGATAACTAAATTAAGCTTTTAGGGGTTGGGTAGTGATTAATGATAACATCAGATAATGTATTGCATCACCTTGTACTTTAATGCTTGTATAGGTTAAAATAGGTTGAGATGGTCTGGAATGGCTAATTGAACACTTTGTCTTTTCGAGAAGCATTTCGATGCCACATAAGTTCATATAGGGGCCAGAAGTCATTAGAGGTTGCCAGGGTAACTTTGGTAGAGGGTTGGTGACCTAGGAAGACTATCTAGGGTAACCTATTACATTTATGTGATGACACTCATATCCTTGTACATTTGTTGGGTCTCTTGTGTAGAGTCACCTTTGATTATACCATTGCCTCTAGGAGTATGTCAGTTGTCATGTGGATTTGTTGTCATCGTGATGTCATGTGTGTTGACCATGTATTGATTGTTATCTCTTCTTGATGTTTGTTTGACTTGAGGACCTGTTATTATCTCCTAGCATGGGGGTGGGTTTTCGAGCACCACACGGTTGGGAGGAACGTGTCTTTTCTTCCATTGGGTCCCCTTGCAGGTGATACTGTTCGAGATGAGTTTGTTCTTGGCAGGTTCCTGGATACACATCGTTCATTGAGTTGTTCATTGGACGTGCTCATAGACTTGGTCGTCAGTTATACTTGTACACTTTTTTTATTGTACTCACTCATGATGTTGGCATGAGGTTTCATTGTATATTGACTTTGGATGTATAAAGATTTGTCACAATCACGTTAATGTAATTGAACTTGTTATGAATCTCTTATTGATAATGAAATCTTGATATGGTATATTCATATGTTACTTGTTATAGTACTTGATGTATTATACTTTTTGTTTTACTTTAGTAGCGTGGTTGTGGAACCAGAGAACGTTCATGTTTATGTTGTTGTTCACATGATGTTATTTAATGTTAAAAAAAAATGGGTTGTCTAGTTGTTATTACGTGTCATTCCCTGGGTTACACGACGAGGTATTACACATTGTATGTTGAAGATGATCCAACCTTGTCGAACAACATTCCTCCCCTTTGGAAGAAATGAAACCAAGATGATATGCAAGATGTATTTCCATTCTAAAAAAGGAACATGTGGGAAGAATAATGATATGTTATGTTTTTAAACTATACTCAAGTGTCTCCATGTCAATATCAAAAGCTAAAAAACTCCAAATAGGCATTCTATGCCACACAACTGAAGATGTCAAACCAAAACCTCTGAGAGACAGTTGTAGAACCCACTCCAAAGATAAGTATGCCTCATTTGAAGATAAATAAGCCTCCTCAAAAAAATTTCCAAACATATCCACACTCATGTCAAGCTACAAAAAGTGATCACATGTAGAGAATGAACAAGAGGGTCAGAGTATTCCCTCACAAAAACTAAAGAATAGTATTCCCTCACAAAAACTAAAGAATAATCATATTCATCAAAGATAATATGTATACAATCAATGGTGTCTCAAAAATTTGAAATTTTGGACTCAAAAAATATCTCACCAATGTATGTTAGGTATGCATACCAAGTTGGAAGATGATGTAGATCTTGTTGCACTGAATCATAAGAGGCCAAACCTATGCCAATATGAGCATCATCAAATGTAACCAAAGATGAAGGAGATCAAATGCAAGGCTCAAGAATGGGATCCAATGTGAGAACTATCAAGTTCAAGAAGCCAAATGTCTCCTCTAAATCATGGTTCACACTAGAAGTGTGATCAATAGTCAAAGGAACAATGCCATCATCAAAAGAAAAATCTAAAGCGATATACAACTGAGATGAATGGTCAACCATCCCAATAGTAAGAACCTCTCTACTCTCCAAGTCATGAATGGTGACTGAATTAGGATTGAACTCCACAATCCTCCCATCTCCACCATATGTAATCTAATATATGTAAAGGAGATTGTTCATCAAATGAGGAACACACAAAACATCCTTGAAATTGTTTTCCTTAAAACCAATGGACCCCTTCCTAATTATATGAGCATGTATGTATTGTTTCCCATAAAAATAGGAGACATAGTATAAGGCTCAAAAGAAGAGAATATAGACTGCAAAGATGTCATATGATGAGATGCTCCTGACTCTAGAAGCCATCTCCCTGATCCATGACTTGAAAAAAGCATAAAGAGTTGTTCCCTTATTTCCTAATATAGAAACCAAACCAGCATGAACTTTTCCCTTATTAAACTATTTTGAAGAAGAAGAAGAATGTGAATCAAACATTCTAGAAGGAAAATTAATCTGGTTCTTTTTAAGAATATGTTTCAACTCATCAATTTCCTTCTTATAACAAGAATGTTCATCATTCTCAAGCTTCTTGCAATATGAACAAGTAGACTTATCCTTCTTAAATGATTTATCTAAGGAAGAGGATTTTCTCTTTGGTTGATCTGAATGTGGATTGTTCTTTGATTTCTTCAGTTTATTTATCATTTTTTCTAATTCTTTCACCTGACTAGCCAATAATGCTTGAGATTTAGAACACTTGATGAGACCCATCGAGATAAGATTTTATTTCTCATGTATCAACATCTTAGAAAATGATGCAAATGAAGGTGTAGTATATGTAGACCCCATAGTCAACCTATGAGTATGAAAGCTAGAAACAAAAGTAGCATAATTAAGACCACGTGTATTCAATGAATTGTCAACAAATTGAATGTCCTTATCAATTCGACATGCTTTATATTGCTCCTTTAGATCATTAACCTTAGTGATGTAGTGCTGGATTTTTTCAAAGTTCTTAGGATCAAGGCTCATTAATTTATTATCAAGTTGATAGCCTCTTTTTTCATCCGTAGAACCATATAATTTTTTCGATTCTCAAGCCTCATGAGAATTCTTGCATGATTCAATTTGGAACAATAAATCTTAAGAAACTAGTTTACGAAGAAATCCAAGAGCTTTAGTATGTCCAATCATCCATTTTATCTTTTTCTCATCATCTATAGGTTTAGGTACCTTATTTTCAACATATAGAGAGTGACCTTCATTCATTACTATGTTCCATGTATGTTGATTCCATGTTGAATAATTATATGATATTAGAAAAGGAGCCTTAGAATGATCCATGAAAATGAGAATATCAAAAGAAAAAATCAAGACAATGCACCAAGAGACCCCCCAATCAATTAATCAATAATACCCCAATAATATGATGTGACACTTTATATGTAGTGTGTTTACAATGCCAAAATTGTGTTCCAGATTTACAATTCTAAGATGGATCAAAGATGGAAAAATTACAATAATATCTCAGAATGAGATCTTCAAACTGATAGTAACTTCTCTCAATATGATCTACACTGAAAATGAACCCTTCCCAAGTGGACAAATCTTCTCTAGGTTATAGTATGTCTAAGTAATCAACTAGAATACAAAATTGTACAAATCTAAATAAAATACACTTGGGGCTGAATTTCGAAAAAGTACATGAATATAAATGTAGAGATCCTCAATACCTTTTCAACACCTTAAGAATCATGAAAATCGGAGATTGTGACATAAATTTATGAGCTCGGAGGTCCAAAAAGGAAAATATGACTTTGACCAACAATAATGTTCACCTAAGGAAAATTTTGAGAAAATAGCTTGCACCATTATGAAGTGCTAAGAACCAAATTTTTGTTGATATCTCATTTGTAAATTTTTGACACCTGGGTGAAAAATTATACTCCATAAAAAATTCCCTATTAGGGCTATAGGGGGAACAATTTTGGCACTAGGCGCTTAAAAATTTTTGGCACTTGGTCATTCATATGACCTTATCGATCAAAAAAATTAAAAAAAATAAATGCCACTCGTGGCAGCGGCCTAACGAAGATGTCATTGCTACTAGTGGGTGGTGGGTTCCCACACCACTGGGACCCAACACCCTCATTTGTAGGTGGAGCCCTTAGGTTGCTAAGCCTTAACCAACAACTATTGCAAAATCAAATGATGATTTTAAATAATTATTAATATTTACCTATTGATTTAATAATTATTAAAACTACAAATTGTACCTTTGTACACCAACACAAATTTGACTGTGAATTTGACTCTTTCATACACCAATAAAAAATGTATGTTGACTAGATAGAGATTATACTAGCAATGACATAGGAGTGTAGGATTGACATAGTCAAAGGTATGAAGGAATATCCCTAGTGATTCACTACAAACCTATGATGAATGGTACAATATAGTACAATGTCATACGATACCGATCCAATCCATACTATATGGATTCTATATAAATTGTATAGGCAGTATTTTCTATAGCTCTATCGAACCCTCCAAAATGGCCCAATTTTTTTACCCAAATATCAAGTATTTTATATTAAAATAGGGTTTTTTGAGCCTTCTAGATTCAACTGTGAGGTATGTTTTTCCCAATGTGCACCTTACGAAATCTCAAGCTTGAATCACCCTCTGATTTAAGAAGGGGTTTTCCAATTATGAAATGTTGATACCATGTTAGAGCCATTCAAGGACTCAAACCTCTAGGATCACCTACAAAAACCAAGAACAACCTTCTACAAGAGGGAAAATAAAAAACATGAAATTGCAATAATGGATGCAAAATATGGTCAATATGCAATACTTAAGATTGCACTAATATATTGGACTTAAAATTAACTAAACTGATTTTTTAGAATGTACAAATTATGCCTTGCTTATAAAGGAAAAATGTGGGATAGGATTAGATAAGATGTTGACATGTGTCTTAATCCTATACAATGAGATAACTACCCCAAAAACTATTAAATGACTTAGGACACAAGCATTAAATGCAAAAAAGATAAGTGACAACTAATGCTTAACTAGAAAGATTCCCTCCTAGGACATAAGTAGAGTTAACATATAAATAGGACCTACATAAGACTAGATAAGGAAAACACCTATTTACACCAATAGTTTTGGCACTTGAAAACATTTTTTTTATGTGTGATGAGTTCTTTTTGAGTTATTCTATATGTATTTCTTGTATTGTTTCCTTTCTAAGAATTATAGGCATTTGTGGAATGCACCTTTCCATTTATATATGCATTTAGATAAATTGTTACTCTGATGTATGATTTTTAGGAATTCACACATCATGTTGTGTCATATTTTGTATTCACACTCCTTATATAGTGTCATGGGGACTTTTTGTGTATGCCTTCTTGTTTGTAATCACAACCTCATCTACATTCATGTATGTCTTCCCTGGTTTAGACACCCTTTTCAATTGTAGGTACCTTCTTGTGCACATTTTGATAATTTTTCTTCTCCTTCATGCACTACAAAATGACACACAACTTTAATGAACCTGTCATCCCTCTCCCTTATTAGCATTATGGAGGGGTTCATACTATTGGTGGTAATGCTTCCTTGGTTTCACTTTGGAGTGATTAATGTATATAGTATTTTTTCTTATGTGATAATTGGATGTAGTGGCTAGCTACACATGCATTTTGGTGAGATAGAGAAATTACCATATAGACACTCTTACGTTCTTGTTTTATGGAAATGACCTTCCTATTAAAATATTATATCATCTTTTAATTTATTTTGTTAAGTCATGTTCTCTTAGTAACTAAGTAAAAAGATGACAAAATTTAATGTTATTTATGAACACTAAAAGTAGAAAATAAGTTTCTAGCACCAAAGGAAAAGTTAGAGGGAAAGAAGAGTAAATGTCACAATTTTTGGAGGGAGTCAAACTTTTCCCATATAGCAGCAAGAAGTTAGGGTTTTATCTTGTGTTTACATTGAAAGAGTCCTCCATTTTTAGGATTTAGATCAACAAATGTTTTCTCCATTTGTGACCCACATAACTAGGTCTTGAAAAGGTCTACCTCCAAGTTTGGCATTGAAGTTTCATTACTACACCTAGTTTCCTTCTTGCCACATGCATATCATGTTGCAAAAGAAGAGGAGAGAAACATGGCACATTGCTTGAGAGAAGGATACTCAAAGAGTTCACACACTTTCTCACATGTTAAAATAGTTTCCAAGAGGTGTTCCTTATATGGTTACAACTATAAATGCTAATTTTCTATAGGTAAGCAATCAAGGTTGTCAAATGAATAGTTTTCTATGACAGTCGCCAAGTAGACAAAATCAAAGAATCACAAAAGATAGTAAGGTGATAATCACTATTGAATGTGGTTATTAAGAGTTTCAAGGTGAATGAGTTGTGTTTGGTTTCAAATAGTGATGGGCCTTATTCACAGTTCAAAGACATATGTGTTGGTTGTATCATGCTTTTTCATATGGATAGGAAGGAGAAAGATTAGGAAGATATTGATAGTATTAGTGTGAAGGAATATTTTGATCACTTTGACAAAAACTTGTTAGTGTTCATATACTAGTGGTAACCCAAGATATATTTCTCTAGATTCAAAGAGTCCCCTATCCTTTCAAAGGATCAAAAATTGATATAGGAGGTCTTGCTAAAGGAGTAATAGAAAGAATAGTGATTACAAAGATTCTAGTTGTTGATGTTGTGTGTGTAATTATTTTCTTTGTTTGGAGGTCTCCAAGGAGGAAATATGATGAAGAAGAGGTTAAGAGTGGTGAATCATTGATCCCTCATCCTTCTTTCATAGCTAAATTAGCAAACAAAATTTTAGAACCAAAAATAAAGGCATCCTCTCATGTCATCACACTTAAGCCTCCACCTTCAAAATACCAAAAAAATAAGTGGTGACAAGGGTACTATAATTAATTCTTCTACCAAGAGATCTAAAATTCAAATAAGTGCAATAGAATATTCTATAGAAACACATCAAGGCGAGCTATAGTTTCCAACAACAAGCAGGTCATGAGAAGGCATAAGACTAATTCACTCTCACAATCAGACTCTGATATTATTCCATTTGGGATTGTTGGGGCTTGGTGATATTCTCAAATAGGTTTTGAAAGTTCCAAGCACAGAGTTTCCAACCATGATTCATAAAACTCTAGGAATTATGAAGCTACATTAAAGGGAATTAAGAGTCAAGCTCTTCCCACACTGTTGAAATTGGCTAATGTTATGGCTCTCAAAATGCAAGAGTGGAAAAATATAAAATAGTTTCCAGTAGAAATTGAAAAGTAGTAGATGTTTCTCCCTACCTAGGTCATTTTGAAACACATAGGATCAATCTCATGAAGCCTTTTGCTGACAGGAAAATTTATGAATATTAAGCATTTATAAGGATTGTAGGCAACATCACTAGTATTTTTGTGAAATTAGTTAGGAGGCCTCAAGTAAAGGAAATCTAAGTGCAACCTATCTTCTATAATATCATCCATATATATCTTGAGGGAAGTCATAGTTTTGTTTCCCTTGTGAGTTTTATTAAAAAATACAGTGATATCTATAAATTCCAATCCATAATAATAACATAGTATTTCATGGTAGAGTATAGGAGGACAAAATGCTAGGGCAGTCATGTGAAAAGACAAATAATAATCTTAAGGGAAGTCATCACAAGTCAAAGAATAATGAAGAAGTGGTACTTCATGAAGGCACAAGGGGCAGTTCATATATGGACAACCATAACATGCATAGAGGGTTTCATATGAAACTAAGTATTCTAGACAAACCCAAAAGGATAGAGATCACAAAGATAGGTGTTAAATTGCATGAGATATCATGTGATCAATCTTATGAAATAATTGGCAAGCACTAAAGCTAAATAGAGATACATGGACAGTCATAGGTCTTAACAGAGATGTTCATAGGTCTATATGAACAAGCCATAGAAGACCCTTGTAAGATGGAAAGTTGAGGAGAGTAGATCCTAGTATTCATTAAAAGTTAGTAGTGACAAAAGATAGTAAAAATATCCTTGCATAGTGACAAAGAGATAGTCTTCTAATAACCAAACATGTGCAAATAAAAAAGAGGAATTATAGAAGCTAGAATGACAAAATATAGTGCAAAATGATGAAATTTAAGTAAGTATATGGGAATAGGGTGAAAATGCAAAGGAATGGAGAGGTTTTTGATGATTCTAAGTGGTAGAAAACTTCCCTTAAAGATTTCCCACTCCTCCCTAAGTAATTTTGACTATTACAAGGCATTTTCCACATGTCTTATGAACTTGGAGAGAAAATCAAAGCAATTGAGAATTGAATGGGTAGTTGAAAGACATCATGAGTAGTTTGGTGGTCTTTATAGACTTCAAGGACATCATGCAAGCATATAGGAGGGGATTATGGAGCATTTCAAACACTTCCCAAGGATCTAGGAGCATCATCACCAGTTGGAGCACATTTCAAAGATCTTGAAGGGGTCAACCAACCAATTTTGAAGAGACCAAATCAAACAAGAGCTATTTGGGCATACAAAGTAGGTTGGCCTATTTTTTAGCTTTGTAACTTAGTCAAACTTAGTCCCTATACAATCTCCTATGTTTGGGATGAGATATAGGACCCTTAGGCTAGCATTTTCAATTAGTTATTTCTTGTTTTTTAGCATTGCAAATAAAAACACAACATTATAACTAATTTTCTTAGTCACAACAACTAAGAAAATGTTTGTAACACATTTCAAGTAAAAAAATATAGTTTCAAACCTATTTTGATGTAAGGAATTCCTCTTTTCAATAAAATTATTATATTTTGCCTTCTTTACATGTTTGAAATGGTGTATATGAGAAAATGATGCATGCATTTTTGTGATACAATTAGTAAACCTTCAAAATATGTCTCTATAAAAAACCATAGGCAGAAAATTATACCTTCAGGCAAATTGTAAGTTGTGCAAAACATGTACACAACTTTTTAAATTGTGAAAAATTGCATTTCCCTTCTAAACAATGAGTTACATGTGTCCTCCTTGCAAAACACTCAACATAGGGTAGAGAATTAAAAGTTGTACAATAAAAATAGAGTTTTATTAAAGATTGCGTGTCAAAGAAAATCAAACATAGGTCATTCTAGTTTGGTGCATCACCTTCCCAATCATTTTAAGTTCATTTTATGCTTTTCCCTCACTTTTTTCTTAGAAACAACAGTAATTAGTTTAGATTAGGTGATAAGACCAAGGGGAACTGGCCCTCTTTGGAGATTTTTTTCCACTATAGATGACCCACAACCTGGAAACTCCCATGTTTCACTAGTAGGTTGAGTTTTGCAACTTAGCAAGGGTGCACTTCTAAGTGACAACACTTCCATTCTCATTTGATCAATTTCTTCGTACTATTGAAACTTGTATATTTGACTTGCTTTTTTGCATTGTTGAGTTGTTTCATTGGGGTCACTCATGTAGATTCATGTGTCATTTGTATCTTTGATTGTCAAAAAAAAAATTCCATCAGATCTTTGTTCAAGTAGTGTTGTTGGGGAAACTCATGTAGTTTTTTGTCTTCTTGTATTAATAATAATCCTAATCTCAAAGGAGGTTCTCCATATCAACAATATATCAATCATCTTTTAATAGATTTTAGCATCTTCTTCAGTTTTTAGAGGTGTTCTTCATGTTTCTATTATTTCTGGGACATTGTTTTGGAGGCTTCTTAGTCCTTCATCTCATATTTCTCTCATGAGGTTTTCTCATTTTCTCTAATTATGAGAGATCTTTTCATTTGTACATGGGTACCTCATCAGGCCTAGTTGTTAGGGCCCATCCTTTATATTTTATGCATTCGCATTTAGAGGTTTTAGCTACTCTCTAAGTTGCATTTAAGGAGGGTGTTAGAGTATTCTAGTACTTAAGCTTAATTAGGTCATATGTTTTTTTATATCTTCATAGGATGAAGACACATGTCATGATCTCCTTTTATCCTCACCTAGGGTTTCTCTAAGGTTTCTTTTTTACTTTTTCTTTTTTCCTTTATAAGGATTCTCATTGTATTATTCATTCACATATAGTGAGGTTTGCACATTCAATATGATTTTTTTTGGATTAATCAACTCTTGGCCTCCATAGCATTTATATTTCTCTTTTTTTTGTGACAAGTGTTTGATTGTAGGCGATCTTTGGGATTTGTAGGGTTAAAGGATCAACTCCAACCCTATACCAAAATTTTAAATCTTTCACTTTTATTTGTTCTAACAATATTGTTTATTACTCCAAATTCTTTCCCTAATAATTTAACTCTTCATTAATATAATGTATTATGTCAATTAATATGTTAATTATGTCTATAGATTTGTTCTATAATGACATCACATAATTTTATATAAATATAAATAAAATCCAAAGTGTTTAATTTTTTTTAAATTAAAATAATAAAATAATCTTAAGTCAATAAAAAAGACTTTTCAAATTAAAAATAAAATAATTCTAATTTAAATAAAATAAATATAACTCTTCAAATAAAAATGGAGTAAATAATATAGATAAAAAAATAAAAAATAAATTATATATATAATAATTCAAATATTTTTTAAATAGATATATTATATTCATTATATAGTAATTTATAAATAAAATAAAAATATATAATTATATTCATATTAATTACCAACACTTGCATGGATCGAGAGCCTAGCTTGATTGGCTAAAGCATTTTATTGCATGCAAGAGGTCACGAGCTCAATTGGTTTAAGCATCCTATTGCAAGCGAGAGGTCACCAACTTTGTTTTCGATAACTCAATAGTGATTTGTAGACGTGGGACTTATTTCAGACTCAAATCTCACACTACATGTAACCTATGACTAATTATAATCAATAATTTAATATTAATATTAATATTAATATATTATGAATATTTATTTTTATAAATATTAATATATTATAGATGTTTATTTTTTATAAATATTAATATAATGTACCACAACTTTCAATTATAATTTCAAATAATATCATCATAATTGCATATATACTTGTTCCTAGAAAACAATTATATTTTTAGTACTTTTAATCATACGGTATCCATAAGCTTTCTCACTCAAAACTGAGTATGTATGATTTATTGACATGCTTTCTGTATATGATATGATTGGTACCCATGGTCTTAATATTATAGAGCTTCCATAAGCGCGTGACTCTTAAAATATTTGAGTAATATTTTTTATTAAATAATAGTTATTTTAAATATTATATAATTAAATTTATATTTTTAGTAATATTATTTGTTAAATTATAATTATATTAAATAAACAATTATTATTGTTAAAAATAGTAAATATGTTTTAGATTTTAAGGATAACTGAAATTGTTTTATTATTAAAAGTTGTGTTATATTATAATAAAATTTTAGAATTTTTTTTTTTTTTTTGGTTAAAATTGCTTATTTTAATAAAATAATATTGACATCAAATTATATATTATAAAATAATATATAATAACTTTGAAGTAAAATAAAAACATTTTGAATATCTTAAATATATTCATGTAATATAGTCCTGAAATGTCTATTTATATTATATAAAAATGATTATAAACAATTTTAAATTTAAAATATACATATTAATTTAATTTTTTAAAAGTTATTAGTATTTTTTTAATTAATTGTATATTTTTAATTTATTTTTAAAAGTTCAAATGATAAGGGAATAGTAAAAGATGTAGAAGGATTGTTTTTAATGTTATGTATAAAAATATTATATTTTAGGCATAAGTTTTTCACAATCCATGAAGTTAATAGAGAGTGGTTTTCAATAAAATTATGCATTTTTGCATGAAATTTAGGATCACACTTAATGATCCATAATTAAAAAAATAGAATGGATCACTTAATGTGATCTAAAACATCAACACAAAATACAAACAATTAAATGAAAAACACTATCTACTAATATTATGTTTAACTTTACCATGATAGTAAAATTTTAACATCTCATTTCTTACATCAAAGAAAAAATATACCATTAAAGACATATTGGATAGACACTTTAGAACATAATTAATTTTTATATTTTAAAGTTGGTATTAATCAATTACCACCTAAAATCTAACACAACACTATAAAATTTGAATTTCCTATCCAAATCCAAACATGCTATTGCATCGTCACTTAAACAATAGATATTGTAATAATTATTATTTTTTATGTTTGATTTGCCATAAGGTTAGAATAAGAGATGAACCATATTAGTCAATTAGATTGTTAACAAATCATGTTTTGAATATTATATTTTAACTTTACAAAAGATAAATATTTGTTTTGGGTAGAAAATTTTCTAACCTATGGTTTCTTTACAAATACAAACAACGGTAATTAGTTAAAAAATCTAATTATAATAATATCTTCTTCTTATTATGATATTAAAATATAAAAAATAATAACAAAAAATATATTTGTAAGTGATATGAATGAACACACAAAAAATATGACCTAGAAACTTTCATATTGATTGCATTATCCACCAATCTTCATAAACGAACATATCTATCTTTACAAAAATCTATGTAAAAGACATCAAGAAATATCATTATGAAGACACATATTTTTATTTACTATTATTCAATTATCCAAATATGAAAATAGATAAACCTAAGAGTAATTTAAATAAAATATTAAATATCTTATCTTATTTTCTAAAATATTTTAATTAATTAAAATATTCAATTATCTTTATCTTAAATAAAATTTTATTTTTAGATTTTATTATCTATTATATAAAAATATTTTGTTGCTTTTTTATTTGATATACATCAACTATCAAAACCCATAAGTTATAAGTGAAATGTTATGACGTATAGATCTTCACCTTTTAACTTATACAACCTCTTCTCCCATAAAAACTTAACTATTAATTATTCAATCCAAACTAACAAAATATCAATATATAACTACAATTATTAATATAATAATTCTAACAGTGCAAACCATATTTTATAAAATGAAAATGGACTTTTAATTTAATTTTGATAAACTTATTTTCCCTATCTTCTCTAAGTACCTCTCTTCTATTAATCTGAATCATATTCAGCGTTTAATGGGCATTATAAATCTCAATAATCCCACCTATTTCGATGTCATCTGTATTACCGTATGATTATTGCCATATTCAATAAGACATGTTCTGTATATCTTTTGGACTCTTGTTCACTTGGTGAATTATTGTTAGGTTATTTTTAATTTACTCTTGTATATGTTTCAAACTTTTGAAAAATTCAATCTTTGCTTTACACAAGATTTATCAAACAATAATAAAATAAAACTATTCAGAAGAGTTAATTTATTTTAAATAATTATAAGATTTGAAAAACTCTAACAAATTAATGTTAAAAATTCTGAAGATCTTAAAGTAGTAAAAAAATATAAAAACAGTGTCAAAATTTATCTGTAAATTAGTATTTTATAAAAAAGTTGTCTCCCATTTTTTATTTAATAGTTGGATGTCAAATCTAGAATCTTGTTAATGGATTTTTGATTTAAATACGAAGTTGAATGATTTTGAACAAATCCACCAAAATCTAACAAAATCGCATTAATTGAGTAGATATTGAAACTTCTCATTGTTGTGGTCTAGGAAATACTTTTCTGTCTAGAAATAGCTATAGATTTAGTACATGGGATCCACAAGAAACAGTTCAATGTTAATTTAATAAATAAAGAAGTACTATATTTGTAGTCAGATGAACATGCTAACTTTATGCTTTCCTTAGCCCTTTTTCTTACGGGCTTAAATTTATGGGCATTCTGATATTATATATTTTTCTGTTTTTTTTTATTTTACTATTCGTAGATGCTTTTGGATAAGGATATAGCTCATTGCTTTAGAATTATTATTATGCAAATAGAATTGTCTTTATTGTGGCTTTAAGGGAGTTATTTTTTAATAAAAAAGATTAGTATAGATCTATAAGATATTTGTTCAAGAATATATGGTTGGTCAATAGTGGATAAAGGATAAATTTGTTGGTTGGTCTATTGGATAAATTTGTTATAATTAGTAAGATTTTTTTTTTTGTGAATATTATTTAAAGATATTTATTTAAATTATTTTTATTAAAGAGTATATTTCATTATTAATGTAACAACTAGAAATATTAAATATGTCTGTTATTAATTCATTATATATTGGAATTTCATTGATCTATTATCTTATTCATTCGATCATAATAGAATTCGGTAATCTTATTCTTCCTAATTAAAATTTTAAACTAGAAGATCTTTTAAATATAAACATATTTTTTAAAATTCAAATTAACAATTTTAATATTAACTAGTACATAGAATTTCATATTCTTTAATATTCTCAATATAATTATAAAAGTTAAATAGCATTTCCCTAAGCTTAATCTACGCTAACACAATGAAATATAGTCATAGAAGCATAAATCAACCTAGATTAAAGAAATGGACAATTGTGAAAATAGATAAGCCAATTATAAATGTTATTTTAAGAAAGTAAATGTAGATGATTAGGTCACTTAGCTCCACTATGATAGTTAAGAATATATTTGATATTATGCTAGAATCTACTTATCTTGGAATTGAAAATGGACTTTCTCTATTTGTGTAATGGTCCTAGCCAAAACAATAATATAAATCTAGTTATTAACCTTTCACAAAGACTTATTAGTTGAATACCAACATTATTAGGCCCTATTATTGAATCAGATCTTAGATAACTTAGATTTAAATTATTGTTTATACATTAACGATTTCATTACACTCCAATCAACAATGCCAACATAACACCCAGTCTTCTTACTATAATAAAAAAATACATATGTGATTCCTTCTCTCTTTCCCATTACAATAATGATTCTATTACATTCAAATGATGATGCAACAACAACAATTCATACCAACAATGATGGTGAATCATATCAATACAATGTGGCCAAAATCTATGTCTAATGAAGCTCAAATGTGAACTCTATAAAATCACCCTCTAAAATCACAAATATTTTTATCCTCAGATTCCCATGCTTGAACACAAGTGCTCAAAATAGATTCTAAAAGGAATTTTGTTAAGTGTATGTGATGATTATGGATCAAAACATTCACTCTTCTATATCCTCTACACACATAAAAAGTTGGCTACCATGTACACCCACAACTTTAAATTTGAATCTAGCGATCATGGGTTGGAAAGATTTCAACTTGAAAGTAATGGTGCAAAAATTAGACTACTAAATATAATATGAAACATACTATGAAGTTAGAAGGGGAACAAAAACATGGGTAAAAATATTGAGGATTGGGGGTCGGCCAAGTCACAAGACTCAAACTATAGGACAAGGTGTCAAGGGTCAAGAAATGGGCATGCTAGTAAGGAAAAGTCCAAAATTTTGACAAGAAGAAGGGAAGAGAGGACTTCAAAGAAAAAGAATACTTGAGAAGGGAAAATATATAGCAAAAATATACAAAGAAGACACAAGTGCAAACATAATATGTATATACAAATTAGATTGATTGAGAATGGGACATGACAAGCATATCCCACTCAAAATTGATTGTCCTCAAGAAATTACAAGTTCATATTTTCCACCCATATTTGTGGGCCTTCCCATGTTACATCCTCCACCAAAAGATCTTTCCACTGAATCAGGTACTCCATGATATTTTTATTTCTTAGTTTCCTCTCCCTCACATCCATGACTACAAAAATTGAAACTAATTTATCATCTTCATCAATTAGAGTAAACTCATTCAAAGGTTATATATATCTTCCTAACACCTTTTTGAGGCAATACATGTGGAAAATATTATGTAACTTTCTTCCTTCTAACAATTCCAACTCATAGGCCACTTTTCCAATCCTTCTTAGAATTCTATAAGACATGTAGAAATATGGTTTAAGTTTTCCCAACCCCCTTTCCTTCAGGGAAGAATACTTGTACAACTTTAATCTCACAAAAATCATGTCTCCAATCTTAAATATTATCTTGATCCTATGATGGTCAACATATAAAATTTTATTGGTTTTTAGTCTACTAGAGATTATTCTTGAGTGACTTCATGATGTATTGGCTCTATTTGATTGCATCACTTACTTTTTCAACCCTTCTATGTACTAGAATGAGATCAATGAAGATTTAAGATTCATACCTATACAAGGCCATGAATAACATCATCTTGATTGACATGTGGTAGGTGGTGTTGTAACAATTCTCCCCTAAGTAGAGTCACCCAGTTGAAGTTTTTCACTCAAATTAATTTAAAATAATTTCTCAAATAACCTTCTACCCATTTTTTCACAATCTTGGTGTAGCCATTTATTTTTGGGTGGTAGTTGGTGTTGGAAGTGAGCTCAATTCCCACCAAAAGGAATATTTCTTGCCAAAACAACTCATGAAGTAGTTATATTCATCTTTAATGCCCTCTCTCTTATGGACTTGAGATATATTAGTCTTGGCTTTATTTTATAAGTATGTTTTGAGGATGCATAGGTTGTTCTTGTGTTTGTTTCTTGAGTGTTGTATGGTGTGTTGAAACACCCACATGTCCAATATGGTATTATTCAACATGTCAATTATTGGTGCTTTGGTTGCATAGTGATGTGTTTATGACAATGTTTCAAGTTCCTTGTGAGGACTTGATGAGTTTTATTAATTTTGAATCCTCAAATATTCATATACTATGTTATCATGTTATCATAGTGATTTATTTCATGGCTATCATTATATGTATCTGAAATGAAGGAAAATAAGGGCTTCCCAAAATGGAAAGGTAAGTCCAAAGTGGGGAAATAGACCCTATCTTCCTACATTCATTAGGAAATGAGATCCCCACAATGAATTTATTAACAACCCATAGGTGAATCAACCCAAAGTGATAATCTTTAGATTTCCTTATGACTGAAGGACGGGGGTCAAGGTCAAACAACACTTTGGGGAGAAAAATAAAAATAGAAAATCAACTCCAAAATGAAATCTATCACTTGGATCTTGAAGATTAATCATAGAAAAACAACAAAGCTTCTAGAAAATCTAGGAGGGAATAACACTATGCACCTATCATAAAAAGCAACTTCTGCAAGCATGTCAAAGACTCATTCGCCCATGGGCAAATGGGTAAAGGTTTCCTGTTTTGAAAAACTCTAAATCTAAGATCTGAGTATGAAACCCGCACTTCTTTCTTGTAAATCTGAACCTTCGCTCCTGGATCTAAATTTGTGAAAAATCTACAAAACAAATATTGTTGTTTGGTGGTGGATTGGGGTTTTCCTCGGTCAAAACCCAAGTTTGGTAAATAAACCTTGATGAAAAGAGTAGATCTGAAACATGAAAGTGTGTGTAAGCCCTAATCTTAAGTGTGTAAAATTACAAGAACTTAAATTCAAAGAAACCCTACTCAAATGTGTTAGAATAGGATCCCTAAATGAAACAATGAATAGTGACAAAGACCTACTTTGGGAGATATCAAATCACCTTGTTAGATCACAAATCTGATAAATCCTTCCTTTAGGAAGAAAGTATAATGATAATAGAAGATAGAACCACTTAGGAAACAAGTCATTAGGCTTGGTTGAATGGCTTGGTGCATCTCCCAAAACCTAGAATCCATCATAATCCTCCATGGGCATCTATCATCAATCTTTAACAATGTTTGATCTTGTTGGAAAAATGAGCTTGAAGACCTACAAAAACACATAGAATGCTGCTCCAAGAATTCAACTTTGAATGATTGATTGACTTCTCCTTTCTCTTGAATGAAAATTCTTGTCATCTCATGTGAATCTCTTCTTGTCTTTAGTGAAAAATGATTAAAATACTTAGCTTTATAGGCTTCCTTTCTAATTTCCCATTTATTAGATCTCAAAAGCCAACACTTAGAATTTGAATTTAGGACCTTGAAATGCCACCAAAAGCATGTTTAAATTTGATTTTTTGAACTTAAAGGGGACCCATTCTCCCATGGGTGAATAGGTCTTGACCTAAAAGTTCAGGATCTAGATAATGTCAGGGCATTAAGTTGTTTAATAACATTTATTCAATGTGAGTTATAGTGTCAAGAAATAAATAAAATAGGGCTTGGGATGCATAATAGGGTATTAGGGGACCATTAATAAGGTTTAAAAATGCATAAATGCAAGGTCACTAAAATAGGTCCAAATAAGTGTGAAATTGTACTTTTTCTTAGAAAGGAGTATAATTTTCTACACTATATTTAGCCCACACTTTAGCAGCCATATGAAACTATGTGCATATGCAAGACAAAGTAATTCGAATAAAAAGGATACTCACGTGGATTCATTCATAAATAGGGAGAATAAAGCCCCCATTGTAGTCATTTGCAAAACCATAATGTTAGGAACTGCATCCTGCAACATCAATTCATTAGTCATTCAAAAATCCTCTTATCAAACTTCTATAGAGAATCAAACTCAAGGGTAGATTTATGTCCCCCAGATTCTGCTTGCTTTATGGAGGTGGAATCAAGGTAGCTATGAAACCACATCGAATTACTTGGTTTCAATGATGTAAACTCTTACAATAGGGTATTATATTTACAACATGACATATTGATAGGAATTAGATTAGATTGGGGATGAAATCATGAATCCTATGCAACAAACGACGTAAAAAATGGAGTTCACTAGCCCCCAATATATTGATTTGAATAAAACGTACTAATAAAATATTCCTTTCTTTAATAGAATTTAGGGGCAGATGCAAAAAGATGGGTAGCCAATTTGTGGCCAATTTACTTTTTCATCCTGAAATAGCAAAAATGTGAGTGTGCTATAGTAAAACATGCTCACATTATGGCTTGGTAATGATCGAGCCTAGGATCGGTCATTACCAAGCCATAACGCAAGCGCGTTATAACGCACTTGTGTTATGGTTTAAATTTCAAAAACCATGCGCATTTTGAGTTCAAAAAATGTGCATTTTTTAAAATCAAGAAAACATTTCCAAAATGCAAGCGGGTTATAATATGCTCGTGTTTTGGTCTACATTGAAATTTTTTTCTTCTCTTTTTCTTGTCTCTTTCTTCTTGTTATCTTTCAGGGAAACTATATACATGAAATAAATATTTAAGTATACGTTGACATTTACATTATTATGGACATTTACTTTCTTATACTTTAAGTTATATTTCACGTATATAGTTTCAAGATGTTTGAGAGTGGTTTTGGATCTCTAGGAGTTATAATGCAAATTCTAGTTTTTGTAAGATCTCAAAAATTTCAAACCTAGTCAAATTTCAATAATCAACATGTCAAATTTCAGTAATCAGGAGGTTGAACTTTAGTAATCAACAAGTTGAATCATCTTTCTCTCTCTATCTCACTCACTTTTATACCTTATTCTCTAGACCTCTCTCTCACACTCTCTCCTTCCCTCTACACTTCTATCTATCTAACCTCTCTCTCCCCCTCCATTCCTCCCTCCTTTCCTCCTTCCCTCTCTAATTTTCTCTATCTCCCCCTCTCTCTCTTCTTCCTCCCACCCACCTTCCCTCTATAATTCACTCTATATAACCCATCCCTATCTACCTCTCTCTCCCTCCCTCCTCTCTCTCTCTTCCTTAATCCCAACCACCTTCCCTCTCTACTTCTCTCCATCTAACATATCCCTCTACCTATCTCTCACCCTCCCTCCTCTCTCTCTCAATCTCTCTACCTTCCTTCTTCCCTCCTCTCTCTCTCATTCTCTTTATTACATTTCTCTCTCCCTCTATCCCTCCCTCCTCCCCTCTCTACTTCTCTCTATCTATCTCCCTCCCTCCTCCCCCCTCTTTATCACTCCTTCCCTATATACTTCTCTCTACCTCTCTCCATCTCTACCTCTCCCTCCCTCATTCCCTCTCACTCTCCCTCCCTCTCTCCCTCTCTCTTAATCTCCCAACCTTCATCCTTCCCTTTGTGTTTCTCTCTCACACACTCTCTCCCTCCCCCATCTCTCTCTTTGGTTTAGGCTTTATGGTTTAGGGTTTAGGGTTTAGGGTTTATGGCTTAGGCTTTAGGTCCAACCCCCTCTCTCTCCCCCTCTCTCTCAGGTCTATCCCTCCTTCTATCCCTCCCACCCCCTCTCTCTCTCTCTCTCTTAGGTATATCTCTCACTCCCTCTATCTCTCTCTCTCTTAGGCATATCTCTCTCCATCTATCTCTCTCTCAGTCTCTCCCTCTCTGTCCTCTCCCATCCTAATGAGATAACTCTCTCTCTCTCGGTCTCTCCCTCCCACCCCTCTCCCTCTCAAGTCTCTCCCTCCCACCCTAACTAGAGAATCTCTCTCTCTTCCTCTTAGCCCCTATATCTCAGGTCTCTCTCTAGCACCCCCTCTCCCTCTCCCAGCCCCTCTCCCTCTCTCAAGTCTCTCCCTCCCGCCCTAACTAGAGAGCTCTCTCTCTCTCAAGTCTCTCCCTCCCACCCTAACTAGAGAACTCTCTCTCTCTCAGGTCTCTCTCACTCTCTTAAGTCTCTCCCTCCCACCCTAATTAAAGATCTCTCTCTCTCTCTCCCTCCTATCTCCCTCTCTGCCTCTCCCCCTCTCTCCCTCTCTCTTAGGTTTGTCCCTCCCACACCCTCCCTCTCTCTCAAGTCTATCCCTCCCAACCCATCCCCTTCTCTCAAGTCTCTCCCTCCTACCCCACCTCTCTCTATCAAGTCTCTCCCTCCCACGCTAACTAAAGAACACACACTCTCTCTCTCTTAGGTCTCTCTCTCACTCTCTCTCTATCTCTCTCTCACTCTCTCTCTTTGTCTCTCTCCCACTCCCTATATATCCCTCTCCCTCTCTCTCCCTCCCACCCTCTCTCCATGTCTCAGGTCTCTCCCTCCCGCCCTAACTAGATAACTCTCTCTCTCCCACCCCTCGCCCTCTTCTCAAGTCTCCCTCCCACCCTAACTAGATATTACTCTTTCTCTCTCTCTCTCCCACTCCCTCTCTCTCCCTCCCACCCCCTCTCCCTCTCTCAGGTCTCTCCCTCCCACCCTAACTAGATAACTCTCTCTCTATCAATTTCTTTGCCTCTAAGTTCTCTCTCTCTCTCAAGTCTCTCCCTCTTACCCCCTCTCCCTCTAAGTCTCTCTCACTCACTCCACTCCTATCTCTCTCCCTCTCTACCCCCATATATCTCTCCCATGCCCTCACTCCTCTCTCTCAAGTATCTCCCTCCTACCCTCCTCTCTCTCAAGTCTCTCTTACCTATCTCTCTCACCTCTACCCTTAAACCCTTAAAACCTCTACTCTACTCTTTTATCTCTCTCCCACTCCCTCCCTCCTACCCCCTCTCCCTCTCTCAAGTCTCTCTCTCTCTCTCTCTCATTTACTCCTTCTATCTCTCTCCCCTCTACCCTTAACCCTTAAACCCTCTAACCTAACTTGCCAATTCGGTGAAATTGGCAATGTAGTGGCCTGTTGGAAAAAAATGGGTCTAAGAAATGGGGTCTCCCAATGATGTAAATCACTAGGAGACCCATTTCTTAGACCCATTTTTCAAAAAGGCCAAGTTAGATTGACAATTTCACTGAATTGGAAAGTTAGTGGGCCCTCTACCCTCTAATCTTAACCCTCTACCATCTATCTCTCTCCCACTCACTCCCTCTCTATCTCTGTCTTTGTCTCTCAATTCTTTACCTCCCACTCCCTCTCCCTCTCTCTCTCTCTCTCTCTCTCTCTCTCTCTCTCTCTCTCTCTCTCTCCCCTCTACCCTTAAGTCAAACCCTCACCCTTTTAAACTCAAAACCCTTAAGAAACCCTCTACTCTTAACACTCTACCCTCTATCTCTCTCAATTCTCTCCCTCCCCACCACCCCAATTCTAGTCTCAAGTCTCTCTCTCACTCACTCACTCCTATCTCTCCCCTCTCACCCTTAATCATTCCCCACCCTTTTTTTAACCCTAAAACCTCTACCTCTACCCTCTACCCTTTATCTCTCTCCCACTCCCTCCCTCTCTCTCTTTCTCTCAAGTCTCTCCCTCCTACCCCTCTCCCTCTCTCAAGTATCTCTCTCTCACTCACTCACTCCTATCTCTCTCCCCTCTACCCTCAACCCTCTACCATTAACCCTTCAACCCTTCAACCCTCTACCCTAGCTTTCCAATTCAATGAAATTGGGAATGTAGTGTCCTGTTTGGAAAAATGGGTTCAAGAAATGGGGTCTCCCAATGATTTACATAATCGAGAGACACCATTTCTTGGACCCATTATTTCAAACAGGCAAGTTAGATTGCCAATTTCATTGAATTTCCAAGCTAGTGGGCCCACTGGCTTGCCATTTTGGTGAAATTGGCAATGTAGTGGCCTATTTGAAAAAATGGGTCCAAGAAATGGGGTCTCCTGGTGATTTGCATCATTGCGAGATCCCATTTCTTGGACCCATTTTTTTCAAATAGGACAAGTTAGGTTGCCAATTTCACCAAATTGGCAAGCTAGTGTGCCCACTGACTTGCCAATTCAGTGAAATTAGCAACATAGTGGCCTATTTGAAAAAATGGGTCCAAGAAATGGGGTCTCCCAGTGATGTTAATCACCAAGAGACCCCATTTCTCAGACCCATTTTTCAAACAAGCCAAGTTAAGTTGCTAATTTCACTGAATTGGCAAGCTATTGGGCCCTCTACACTCTACCCTCTATCTCTCTCCCACTCACTCCCTCTCTCTCTCTCTCTCAAGTCTCTACCTCTCACCCCCTCTCCCTCTCTTAGGTCTCTCTCTCACTCACTCCCTCTATCTCTCCCTACTCCTTAACCCTTAAACTTTTAAATCCTAAACCCTCTAATTTCTAATTTTAACCCTCTACCTCTAGTATCTCTCAAGTATCTCCTCCTAATCCCTCTCCCTCTCTCAAGTCTCTCTCAATTCTCACCCTATCTCTCTCTACCTCCTTAACCATTCACTGCTCATTCCCTCTATCTCTCCCACCTCCTCCCCTCTCTTTCTCTCGTCTCTCCCTCCTACCCCTCCTCTCCTCAAGTCTCTCTCCCTCACTCACTCCTTCTATCTCTCTCCCTTCTACCCTTAACCCTCTACCATTAACCCTTAAACCCTCTACCTTAGTTTGCCAATTTGGTGAAATTGGAAATGTAGTGGCTTGTTTGAAAAACTAGGTCCAAGAAATGGGGTCTCCCAGTGATGTAAATCACTAGGAGACCCCATTTCTTGGACCTATTTTTCAAATAGGAAAGTTAGGTTGCCAGTTTCACCAAATTGCCAAGCTAGTGGGCCCACCAGCTTGCTAATTCAATGAAATTGGCAATGTAGTGGCCTGTTTGAAAAAATGGGTCCAAGAAATGGGGTCTCCTGGTGATTTACATCACCAGGAGACCCCATTTCTTGGACCCATTTTTTTCAAATAGGGAAATTTAAGTTGTCGATTTCACCAAATTGGCAAGCCCACTAGCTTGGCAATTCGATGAAATTGGCAACCTAACTTGCCTGTTTGAAAAAATGGGTCCAAGAAAAGGGGTCTCTCGGTGATGTACCATTAGCTTGGCAATTCGGTGAAATTGACAACCTAACTTGCCTTGTTTGAAAAAATGGGTCCAAGAAAAGGGGTCTCCCAGTTACATCACTAGGAGACCCCTTTTCTTGGACCCATTTTTTCAAACAGGGCAAGTTAGGTTGTCGATTTCACCGAATTGGCAAGCTAGTGGGCCCACTGGCTTGCCAATTCAGTGAAATTGGCAATGTAGTGGCTTGTTTGAAAAAATGGGTGCAATAAATGGGGTTTGACCCCATTTCTTGGACCCATTTTTTCAATCAAGCCAAGTTAGGCTGCCAATTTCACCAAATTGGCAAGCTAGTGGGCCCATTAACTTGCCAATTCGGTGAAATTGGCAATGTAGTGGCATGTTTGAAAAAGTGGGTCCAAGAATTAAATCACCATGAGACCCCATTTCTTGGACCCATTTTTTCAAACAAGGCAAGTTAGGTTGCCAATTCAGTGAAATTTGCAATGTAGTGGCCTATTTGAAAATATGGGTCCAAGAAATGGTGGCCATCTCTCTATCTCTTTGTCTCTCTCTCTCTCCCTCCCCCTCTCTCAATTCTTTCCCTCTCACCCTAACTCTCTCTC